>CAUYLG010050746.1:0-39567 GCA_963573385.1 Cacajao melanocephalus | reverse complement strand
CATAAAAGAGGTTTTTAATACCCATTTTTAGACTGCATTCTAGCCTGGGCAATAGAACAAGAATCCCATTCTCTCTCCCTCTTTCTCTTCCTCTTTCTTTCTCTCTTTCATTCTTTTTCTTTCTTTCTTTCACTCTTTCTTTCTTCCTTCTTTTCTCTCTTTTTCTTTCTTTCAAAAAAATAAAAAAGAATATCTGAATTGTATTTTAAGCTTTTGCTGCATTTATCATATCTATGAGCTTTGACTTCTGTAGAATGTTTGTGGCTTACAACAAGATATGAGTTCCAACTGAAGCTTTCTCCACATTCATTATATTCCTGGTCACTCTTCCATGTGAGAAGTTCCTTGTGGGATATAGTCATTTCACAAACAACTTTCTCCCAAGTTAGAGATCTCCTCAAAGCACTTTCCTGACAGTTGTCTGACTCATTGTCATCTTCCTCAGATCTTGGTGGGAAATGCCGAAGGAGCATTTCTAATATTCCACATTTGGGTATGTTAGAAATTTCTTTGTTGAAGAATTGTTTATTCTGGATCCCCATTAAGGAATCTGGAAGGAAAAAAAGGAATAGAAAATGCAAATATGGCTCACACCTGTAATCCCAGGACTTTGGGAAGCCAAGGAGGGGGGATCATGAGGTCAAGAGATCAAGACCATCCTGACCAACATGGTGAAACCCTGTCTCTACTAAAAATACAAAATTAGCCAGGTGTGGTGGTTCATGCCTGTAATCCCAGCTACTTGGGAGGCTGAGGCAGGAGAATCACTTGAACCCAGGAGGTGGAGGTTGCAGTGAGCGGAGATCGCGTCACTGCACTCCAGCCTGGCAACAGAGTGAGACTCCATCTCAAAAAAAAAAAAAAAAAGAAAAGAAAAACCAATTTCCGATCTCCAGAAAAGATGCCAGGTGGAACTGGTGACTAAGGTAGAAATGATAATACGCCAAAAAAAAAAAAAAAGGATGAGGGAGATGAGGGAGGGGAGGGATTCAACTAAGAGATATGCTTGCAAGGAAGCGGTTAACACAAGCTGAAGGTTCTCAGAACTAAAAGTAAAAGGGGTTGGGCATGGTGGCTCACACCTGTAATCTCAGCACTTTGGGAGGTTGAGGCAGGTGGATCACCTGAGGTCAGGAGTTTGGCACCAGCCTGACCAACATGATGAAACCCTGTCTCTACTAAAACTACAAAAAATTAGCCATGGTGGCAGGCGCCTGTAATCCCAGATACTCAGGAGGCTGAGGCAGGAGAATCACTTGAGCCCCAGAGGCAGAGTTTGCAGTGAGCCGAGGTTGCACCACTGCACTTCAGCCTGGGCAACAGGGCAAGACTCTGTCAAAAAATAAAATAAAATAAATAGGCTGGGCATGGTGGCTCATGCCTGTAATCCCAGTACTTTGGGAGGCCAAGGCAGGTACAAGGTCAGGAGTTCAAGACTAGCCAAGCCAAGATGGTGAAGCCCCATCTCTACTAAAAATACAAAAATTAGCTGGGTGTGGTGGTGGGTTCCTGTAATCCAAGCTACTGGGGAGGCCCAGGCAGAGAATCACTTGAACTCAGGAGGCAGAGGTTGCAGTGAGCCGAGATCGTGCCACTGCACTCCAACCTGGGTGACAGAGCGAGACCCCATCTCAAAAATAAATAAATAAATAAGCTGGGCACAGTTGTTCACGCCTGTAATCCCAGCTCTTTGGGAGGCTGAGGCGGCTGGATCACCTGAAGTCAGGAGTTCAAGACCAGCCTGGCCAACATGGTGAAACCCTGTCTCTACTAAAAATACAAAAAAATTAGCCGGGTGTGGTGGCGGGTGCCTGTAGTCCCAGCTACTTGGTTGGCTGAGGCAGAGAATCACTTGAACCCGGGAGGTAGAGGTTGCAGTGAGACAAGATCGTGCCATTGCACTCTAGCCTGGGCGACAAGAATGAGACTCTGACTGGAAGGAAAGAGGAAGGTAGGAAGGAAGAAAAGTAAAAGGGACAAGGAGAATGAAGGAGAAAAGGAGAAGAATCAAGGCTGAGATTGGCTAAGGTAGAGCTACTGCTGAAAGTGTGGAAGAGTGATCCCAATCGCAGAGGGTTTCCACTGGACCCATCACTTAACCCACCCACATGACTCTGAAAACACAAGGGCCTGCCTTCCACCCTCACTCCTGGGCAGGACCTCTCCAGAAAGCACTCACCCTCTGGTTGTCACCTGGCCATGGCACAGCGATCTCAGACTTCACCTAGCCCCCTCAAACGCACAGCACTGGCTTCCCACCTGCCCAGGGACTCTCTGTGTTCTGTGTAGGCCTCTCTCTTGCAACCCTGGATTTCTTCCCTTCCCTTGTTCTCTCTACAGTCTGCCTGTTCTCTCACTTGGCTCTGTTTTTTCTGTTCTGTTCTTTCTTTTCTGAGATGGAGTCTCACGCATTAAGCTGCCCCTGGTACACATTCTATGGTGGCTGTGGTCATTCCAGTTCAGCCTGAGGACTGGAGGCTGTGCTAGGGTTTGTGTGCGTCTCAGTGCAGGATGTAAAGTGGGCGCCCAGTGGGACTTGTTTTCCCAGCAACAGTCACGACCTGGCTAATCCAGGCAAGATGCAGGGCGGAAGCTGGCCACACCCAGCAGGACCAACATGGGGCTGAGAGCAGCCCTAGTAGCCTTCACTGCTCATTACACACACATTGTAATTAATATATTAGCATAAGACACGCCCACCAGCATGTGACCGTTTACAAATGCCATGGCAGAACCACAATGTTCCCTTATAGGGCTTAAAAGGGAGGGTTCCTCCTTTCAGGGAACTACCCACTCCTTTTCTAGAAAGCCTATAAATAACCCATCCCTTCTTCTTCTTCTTCTTTTTTTTTGTGAGACAGAGTCTCTCTCTGTTGCCAGGCTGGAGTGCAGTGGCACCATCTTGGCTCACTGCAACCTCTGCCTCCCTGCTTCAAGTGATTCTCCTGCCTCAGACTCCCGAGTAGCTGGTATTACAGGTGTGCACCACCACGCCTGGCTAATTTTTGTATTTTTAGTAGAGACGGGATTTTGCCATGTTAACCAGGATGGTCTTGATCTCCTGACTTTGTGATCCGCCTGCCTCAGCCTCCCAAAGTGCTGGGATTAGAGGTGTGAGCCATCGTGCCCCACCAACCCACCCGTTCTTTAGCATATTGTATTAGTCTGTTCTCGCTGATATAAAGAAATACCAAAGACTGGGTAGTTTATAAAGAAAGAGGTTTAATTGGCTCATGGTTCTGCAGGCTGCACAGGAAGCATGGCAGAACCTGCTTCACGGCAGAAGGCAAAGCGGGAGCCAGCACTTTACATGGTGGAAGCAGGAGGAAGAGAGCGGGGGCGGAGGTACCACACACCTTTAAGTGACCAGCTCTCAAGAACTCACTCCCTATCAGGAGAGCAGCATGAAGGGGGAAAGCCACCATTGTCATCCAACCACCTCCCACCAGCCCCACCTCCAGCACTGGGGATTACATTTCAGCATGAGATTCGGGTGGGGACATAGATCCAAAACATATCATATATAACTAAGGAGTAGCTACGAAGACAGCTAGCCAGCCGTCCACCAGTGCTGCCCTGCCCATGGGGTAGCCCTGCTCTGTCTAGGGAGCAGACATTTTGCTATACTTTGTTGCTCTGATAAATGTGCCTTAATTTCACTTTACTTTTGAATTCCTTCCTGTGCAAAGCCAAGAACCTTCCCAGGCTGAGCCCCACTTGTGGAATTCACCTGCATCCGAGGGGTGGGCAAAATAATTTCTGTTGAGAGTCTGCAGTCCTTAAAAACCAAGGTTGAGGCCTAGTTGGGAGGAGGGCTTAGAGAAGCCCAAATTGGTCGAGGAGAGAGCCTTTGCCATCCCACAGCTCACCCTCCTCCAGCCATAAGGAACTGCCCCAACACAGCCACAGCCTAGGTGATCTCTTTCCCCACATCCAGCCAGGGGAGAGTCTCAGAGAGCCCCAGCCCGCTCTCCGTGCTGCAGCCAGAATTGTTTTCCTACAACTCTCAGGACCAGGGAAACAGAGAAAGCTGTTTTAGGGGAACATCTGGCTTCTGCTCTTCTGACTCATTCTCTGCAGAGCAGCAAGAGTGAAGTACCTGTTTGTGGAGAAGGAACCTGGAACAGGTAGCTCACGCCCCTCCAGCTTCTTTGTCCTTCAAGCCATCCTGGGATCAGGCAGAATGCTCTGGGTCTGCTCTTTGCCAGGGCAGAAACTTCTACCTATGACTGGGAGGGTCAGTTTCTCAGGACAGTTAGCAGGCACCTGTGGCTGCAGATGCAAAATCATCGTCCCTAATTGGCTTTCTTTTGATTTTGTTTATTTATTTTTTCTTTTAGAAATGGGGGTCTCACTGTTTCCCAGGCTAGTGTTAAACTCCTGGCCTTGGGTGATTCTTGCACCTCAACCTCCCAAAGTCTGGGATTACAGGTGAAAGCCACCGTGCCCAGCCCCTAATTGGCTTTATAAGTAATAAAGATAACCTCCAGCTGCCTGAATTCTGGTGTTTTGTACATGGAAACTGGTAATGCAAGTATTGAATGTGCCTTATACAGCAGGGAGGAAGCTACAGACCCTTGCTATTGCCATGCGTCCCCCAGGGTAACGATTCCCGATGAAGTCATTCTCTTCCTGCCACTCCTCCTGAGAGGCTACAGTGGAAAGAGGGTCTGAATTTTCCTCCCTAGAATTTCCCAAGATACAGGTGTATTTGTCATGAATGTGAGGAGTGAGAACAACGGCCTGCCCTGGCCCTGAGTCCATATTGCCCTCTCAGGCACTGCTTGCTGTGGATGTTAGGCCTGGGTAAATATGTTGGGTTTTTCGTTGTTTTTTCTTTTTTTTTTGAGATGGAGTCTCACTGTCGCCCAGGCTGGAGTGCAGTGGTGTGATCTCGGCCCACCGCAACCTCCACCTCCTGGGTTCAAGCAATTCTCCTGCCTCAGCCTCCCGGGTAGCTGGGATTACAGGCACACGCCACCATGTCCGGCTAATTTTTTGTAGTTTTGGTGGAGATAGGGTTTCACCATGTTGGTCAGGCTGGTCTTGAACTCCTGACCTCACTTGATCCACGCACCTTGGCCTCCCAAAGTGCTGGGATTACAGGCGTGAGCCACCACACCCAGCCAATGGGTAAGTATGTTGAGTACATATTTCTAAAGTTTTGAACACAGAAGAAAGGTCTGAGATGGAATTTTTTTTAAGTGGGGTAATTTACATGTAAGTAGCAATTGCAGAAATGAGAGAAGGTAAGCTCTCTTAGAGGAAAATGTAGAATAAAGTAAGAAAGCCCAGGGCAGACATTGAGTAGAAGAGAAAGTAGCAAAGCAGATTGAGAGTGGTTGGCGGAAAATGAAGCAAGGGTGGTATTATTGATATAAGGAAGTTGAGTGTTTCAAGAAGGATGGACAGTTCATGATGTCAAATATCGCTGAGAGGTCAAGTAAAGGAAAACTAAAAAATGCCCACCGGTAGCTGGGCGCGGTGGCAGGCACCTGTAATCCTAGCACTTTGGGAGGCTGAAGCAGGTGGATCACTTGCGCTCAGGAGTTTGAGACCAGCCTGGGCAACAGAGAAAGACTCTGTCTCTACCAAAAAAAATTTAAAAATTAGCCGGGTGTGGTGGCACACACCTGTGGTCCCAGCTGCTCATGAGGCTGAGGTGGAAGGATTGCTTGAGCCCAGGGAGGTGAAGGTTGCAGTGACTGAGATAATGCCACTGCACTCAAGCCTGGGTGACGGAGCAAGACCTTGTCTAAAAGAAAAAAAAAAGGCCACTGGTTTGGCTGGGCATGGCGGCTCACGCCTGTAATGCCAGCACTTTGGGAGGCCAAGGTGGGTGGATCATGAGGTCAGGAGATTGAGACCATCCTGGCCAACATGGTGAAACCTCATCTCTACTAAAAATACAAAAATTAGCTGGGTGTGGTGGCGCATGCCTGTAGTCCCAGCTACTCGGGAGGCTGAGGCAGGAGAATCACTTGAACCCAGGAAGCAGAGGTTGCAGTGAGCCAAGATCATGCCACTGCACTGCAGCCTGGGCGACAGCGTGATACTCCATCTCAAAAAAAAAAAAAAAAAAAAAAAAAGCCCACTGGTTTTAGAAACAAGGAGATCAGTGGAGTAGGGAACAGCTCTGCCATGGGCCCTGAGGACCTCAGACATCTTCACATAGTCTGTGAGGCAAAGTCCGTCACCGTGTGAGCTGAGCTTGGCAGACTGCTTGGAGGTTCCTCCAGAAACTAAGGGAACAAGCAACCTTGTGAGAAATGGCAGTGACATCAGCACCCCTGGTTGGCTGTGTCTGGGATACTCCCCTTGCCTCTCTTTGGGGTACAGCCGACACACCACTTCCTGGCTGCAGTGTGGAGCTGGGCCTCAGCAGCACAGTGGCCACCATCCATGCCTCCTGTCATCTGGCCCCTCTGGTTTGCTGTCATATTCTGTGTCTAGGTACACAGGTTGCTGATTATGCTGTAGCTATTTGAGTAAGAAATGAACAATCTATATCCTTTGTGCTCATTGCTGACCAAATCCACGTAAATGTGTCAAACCAGCCTAGCATCTGTGGCAGTGATGCTGGTAACCCTGTCAGCTGCTGGATTGCTGCTTAGAGATTGCTTGAATGCTTGGCAGTTGGTAGCCCTATAAATAGGAAATATCAGTTAGGAAAGCCTGCATCCACCAGTCACAGAGTGATTACACACCCATTGTAGGAGATTTGAAAAAGAAAAAAAGGAAATAAAATATTCTGCAATCTTACAACTAGTATGATGTATTTATTTTCAGCCTTTAACATGTTTTTCAATCACTTCACAAGTACTGATAGAGTGCCTACTATGTTCTAGGCTGGTGACTGGGCAGTGAACAAACCAGCCTAGGTCCCTATCTCTGGAAACCTTCTTAAGTGTGTGAACTTAAACACCCATATATACAATTGAGATCATATCATAAATATAATTCTGTATTCTATTTTTCACATTCTATTTCATAAGCATTACCCTCTTCCAATAAAATATATTCAAAAACCACACATAACAGCTGCACAATGTTCAACTAAGTATAGAGAAGACAATAGATTTATCTATTTCTCTGCTGCAGAAAGCATAATTATCTCTCATTTCCCCTTTTATGAATAACTAGGTATTTTCCAAATTCTTCCCATTATTTAAAAAACACACATGGCTAGGCATGGTGGCTCATGCCTGTAATCCCAGCACTTTGAAAGGCCAAGGCGGGTAGATCACCTGAGGTCAGGAGTTTGAGACCAGCTTGGCCAACATGGTGAAACCTGTCTCTACCAAAAATACAAAAATTAGCTGGAAGTGGTAGCAGGCACTTGTAATCCCAGCTACTCAGGAGGCTGAGGCAGGCGAATCGCTTGAACCCAGGAGGCAGAGATTGCAGTGAGCCAAGATCACGCCACTGCACTCCAGCCTAGGTGACAGAGCAAGACTCCATCTCAAAAAATTAAAAAAAAAAAAAAATCCACACAACAAATTCTGGGATGGGCACCCTTGTCTTTGGAACTTTTGTTATTTCTGTAGATTCCCTGATTACTTGAAGTGTTTAAGGCTCTTTATGTACAGCTTAATTCATTTTCAACATGGTACTAAACACACTCCTGCAAGCAGAGCCCCAGCACTGATATTAATAATGTATGGCATCTTCTCAATCACGTGTGACTTTGCATGGCGCTTCAGACTTCTAGACATTCTCCATCATCGTTGATTGCCTCAAGTTCAGACATAAAATTTGTGACTTGATTCTAGCAGTGTGCACAGGGCCTACACTGTATTCAGGGTGACAAGATGGCCCTTGGCTTTCCTTCACTTCTTCTTCCTCCCCCTCCGCCCAAGCTGGCCTTCTCACCTTTATCAAGTGCTGTTTTTTAAACCATGCTTTATTGTGTAGGGACCAAGGGGAAAGTTCCTCTTCGCCCTCTGAAGGTTCATGGAAAACCAACTCACAAAAGGCAGATTTTTTAAGAAAAGACAAATGGATTTATTTTTATTCATTTATTTTTCAGACGGAGTGTCACTCAGGCTGGACTGCAGTGGCGCGATCTCGACTCACTGCAACCTCCGCTCCTGGGTTCCAACGATTCTCCGGCCTCAGCCTCCCAAGAAGCTGAGGCTACAGACCCGCGCAGCCAGCCCGGCCGTTACCGACGGTTTTTACACAGAAGGCGGAGGTAACATCGGAGTCATGTTGCTAGGTTTTATGGCTGCCTTTGGAGGTTCTGGTCTCTGGGACCCGCCTTAGGGAAGAGGGATTCGCTCTGTGAGGAGCCTCGCGGGAGAACAGCACTGAGACTGGAGGGCTGAGAAGGTCGCAGGAAAACTTTGCCTCCCAGGCCTTCATTTTGGGGCGTGTGTTCTGAGCCCCAACAATTGGACCATCTTCGTAAGCGACTTTTTGGTGTTATGGTGAATCGGGACACACGGTGTGTGGTGACCGACGGGGGAGCCGGGAGCCCAGCTGGGTTAGGGTTCGGGTTACGGTTTTGGGTCCGGGCTTGGGGGATGCGGCCCGAACGCGCAGCGTCGCCGCCCGAGACCCGCCTCAGCGGCCGCGGGCCGCGGACCATAGACGGCGCGGGCCTCCTGCCATCCCAGAGCGGCCCCGGAAGAATGCGGGCGGGACCGCGGCTTGTTTCCGGTTCCGGCGCTCTCGGAGGCTCACCTAGGCCGGCAGGGGGCGGGGCCGCTGCGCAGCTCGGCCCTGTCCGAACGCTTCCGCCTGGACCTGCCCCCTCTCCGGCTCTGGACCCGGGGCTGTGGGCGGGTCCGCTTCGGGCTCGGTGCGGCGGACCCGGGCCGAGCGAACAGGCGGGGCGGTGTCAGACCGGGAAGGAGCGTCTAGCGGGTGGGGAGGCCGCGGCCAGGCCAGGAGGGGCCGCTCTGGGTGCCGCGGGAGCCAGCGGCCGGCTGCAGAGGCCGGGAGGAGGCGGCCGCGGCGCGGTCCCAGGAGGCTGGGCCGAGGACCACAGCTGGCTTCCGGCCTCGCCCCGGAGCCGGGGCCTTCGGCAGCCCCCCACCGCTTCCCGCGCCGTCTCCAGTCCTCAGCCCTGGGGGGGGCTGCACCCTCACGTGGAGTCTTTGCTCCAGTTTGGCCCAGGCGGGTAGAACGGTCCTGCGCCCAATTTCCAGGGCCTTCAGCAGGTCTGGACCACGAGAACTGCCAGCTTTCACCCGTGAGCGGGGTCCCTGGACCCCGCCCCACCCCGGACTCTGGCTCCGGCCGTTCTGGGATTTTAGGAGGGATTCAGCAGTAGGGCATGTCGGCCCATGCTGCATAGTGACCTGCCTTCCACGACCCAGGAGGCCGCCCCAGGAATCAGTGTCTGCCTCCCGGCCATCCTTCCACACCCCTGGTGGAATGGGGCTGAGCCTGAGTTCTCCCCACTGAAGGTAAGTTGGGGGAGACTTCAGGCCAGGGCAGTCTCCTGTCTTCTTTTGGACACCACAGCAGCCCATGCGCACAGAATGGCAGCCACACTCCAGCTTCCAGGGCACCAGGTGAGTTAACCTTCCTTCTTCTTCTACCTTTTCATCCCCATCCCAGTCACAAGCTGCTCTCCTGTGGTGCCGTGAGCCCGGCAACTGGTAAGGCCAGCCAGGGGCTCGTAGCAACCCTGAGGAAAGGGTTCTGAGTTTGAGTTGCAGACTCGTCCTCCCGCAGGGAGAGGGGCTCTGAGCTCAGCTGGGTCCCCATGTGGCTGCAGTTGGCTCGTCCTCAGTGCTCTCAGCTGCCCCATCAGGGACCTGCTGATACACAGTTAGTACTGACCACAGCAGGGCTCTGGGTGGTGGGTCTCCACCAGGCCAGGGCCCTTTTAGCGCAGGCTGCTGCCCAGTGGGCATGGCCCGGGCAGCGGTGATGTGTTGTTGCAGGAGATGCCGCTGACCTTCCAGGATGTGGCCGTGTACTTCTCTCAGGCGGAGGGGCAGCAGCTGGGCCCCCAGCAGCGGGCTCTCTACAGGGATGTGATGCTGGAGAACTATGGGAACGTGGCCTCTCTGGGTGAGGCGCTCTGCACTTGGCCTGGTTCGCAGTGGGGGCTTCTAAGGAGCTTGGGAGGCTGCTTTGGCTCTTTGGATCCCAAAGAAGAGGGTCCTGCCCCTTGTCCCCAGGTATCAGTCTGATCTCAACAGAAGGAAAATTCCCCATGGGAAAAGCCTGCCTTGCTCCCCACTTCTAGGGACTTCACTCCCTGTTGCCAGTGGCCCTACTGGTGTCCCTCCAGCAGCAGGAGAGCTGATGAGTGGATTCTCCTTCTTTCTTACTCTCAGCCTATGGGCTCCCTGACCAACGCACATGCAGGCGTACACATGTGCACACAGGGCACATCTCTCCTCACCTGGCCTGGAAGACCCAGTGGGCAGTGTCCTGCCCCAGCTCCCCAGGCCATGCCAACTCACCAGTGTCCTCACCCTCAACAGGATTCCCTGTCCCTAAGCCGGAATTGATCTCCCAGCTGGAGCAAGGGAAGGAACTTTGGGTCCTGAATCTTCTGGGAGCCGAGGAACCAGAGATCTTGAAAAGCTGCCAGAAAGGTGAGAGTGGATGGGATGCTAATCCTAGGCACAGCCTGCCAATCCTGCCTTCAGAGGCTCCAAGTGAGGGACAGCTGGGGGATGGTGTTCCTGTTAATGGCCTCCTCCAGGGGCAGTCTCACAGATAGAGCCCCCTCTACAAATGTGAGCATGTGCACATGCTTTAAAAGTTTTATCTTGCTGGTCTGTTTCTTTGCTTTAAAAACAGAGATGTATATACTGATCATATTTACTGATTACCTTGATAACACTTTCATTCCCTTCCTTAATAATATACGTCTTTCCTTTTGACAGTAGGTATTGGTTCTCTACCATGTCCTTTTTTATTCTTCACCCCATTCTGTCCTTCATTCGCCAATTTTAGTCAGTACTAGTCTTTTTTTTTTTGAGAAAGTGTCTTACTCTTATTACCCAAGCTAGAGTACAGTGGTGTAATCTCAGCTCACTACAACGTTCACCTCCCAGGCTCAAGCAGTCCTCCCACCTCAGCCTCCCAATAGCTGGGACTACAGGGACATGCCACCATGGCTGGCTAGTTTTTGTACTTTTGTAGAGACAGGGTTTCGCCATGTTGTCCAAACCGGTCTCAAACTCCTGAGCACAAGTGACCCAAAGTGCTGAGATTGTAGGTGTGGGTCACTGCACCTGACCAGTAGTATTTTTTTAATTAATGTTTACCTTTGTTCTGTTGAATATACATCTACTACTTGATACGTCAGCTCTAAGTATTATCTTTGACTCCCAGCTACTGAGACAGTCAATAGACTTGGTCTACTTTTCTCCCTTTTTTTCCTCATTCCTTTCCCAATTTTTGTTGGTTGTATTGTTTCTCCATTGTCAGAACATATAACACTTTACCACTCATATCCGCAGCTTTGTTACTGTCTTATATCTGCAGTTAAATATGTTATTAATAATTGTTTACCTCTGGTCATTTTACCAAAAATTTCCCCATCTCTTGGTTGACTGGAGCTTGTCTTCTAGGCTTGTGACAAATATACCCCATATTTGTACACATTCCAAATTGGTTGAATAAAGCCTTTGGTTTCCACATTTAAGAGCTAAGATTATTGTAAAATTATATAGTTTTCTCAAAGTGCAGCTTTAGGTGCATCTCACAAAATTTTAGTATGTTGTATTTTCATTAACGTTTAGTTCAAAATGTTATCTAGTTTTTCTTGTGATTTCTTCTTTGACCCAATGATTATTCGGACATGCATTAATTTCCAAATAGTTGGTGTTTTTTGCTAGTTATCTTATTAATTTGTCATTTAATTCCAATGTGGTCAGAGAACATACTCTGTATTATTTCATTCTTTTTATATTTGTTGCTTCTTGTTTTATGACCCCAAATGTGGTCTCTCCTGGTACAAGTACCATGTGTACTGAAGAAGAATGGGTATTCTGCTATTTTGGAGTTGGATAAATATCAGTTAAGTCAAGGTGGTTGATGATATTGTTCAAGTCTTCTGTATCTTTGCTGATTTTTTTTTTTTTTTTTTTGTCTAGTTAATCTTTCAGTTGCTGAGGGAGGTGTTAAAATACATGAAGTATGATCCTGGAATTGTCTTTTCTTCCCTTTAATTTTTGTAGTGTTGGCTTCATGTATCTTAAAGCTGTATTATGAGGTTCATTTGCACTTATGACTATCATTATGAGAGATAAGAGAATTCCTCTTTATCTTTGGTAATACATTTTGTTTTGAAATAAATTTTATCTAATGCTAACATAGCAACTCCATCTTTCTTATACTTACTATTAGCATATTATATCTTTTTTCATCCATTTAATTTCAACCTGTGTCTTTATACTTAAAGTGAATCACTTGCAGATAATCATACAGTTGGGTCTTGTTTTTTCTTCATCTCAACAATCCTTGTCTTTTAATTGTAGTGTTTAGTCTGTTAATGTTTAATGTAATTGTTGATATGGTTCAGAAGGCACTTGTGGATAACATTTTATTTTTTATTTACATTTACCTTTTCTGTTTTTTAAATTCCTCTTTCCTACTTTTGAGTTATTTGAATACTTTTTAGAATTCCATTTAAATTTTTTTTGCTTTTTATGTAATCTTTCTGCATTATTTTTTACAGTGATTTCCTAGGGTTTACAGTATATATACTTAAGTTTTCACAGTTTGCTTACAGTTCATTTATGTATTACTTCACATAAATCCAGAAATCTTGTAACCATCTCTCCCATCCTTTTTGTTACAGTTGTTATATGTAATACATCTACATACATTTTAAACTCAGAAAGACAATGTTACAATTTCAGACAATGTTATAAAGTTACATAATTTATAAAAAATTAAAAGGAAAAAGGCCAAAAAAATAGTCTTTTGGCTGTTCTATCATGTAAGGAACTTAGAAGTCATCACTGTGTCCTAGCAAGTAAAAAGCTGAACAAACTGAAAAATCAACAAATCTTATCTCCATCAGAGAGGTGTGAGGTCAGAAGACAAATATCTGCTCTCAAAATTGGAGAGGTATGTCCAGGTGTGATGGCTCACACCTGTAATCCCAGCACTTTGGGAGGCCAAGGCAGGTGGATCACTTGAGGCTGGGAGTTCAAGACCAGCCTGGCCAACATGGTGAAACCTTGTCTCCACTAAAAACACAAAATTATCTGGGCTTGGTGGTGGGTGCCTATAATCCCAGCTACTTGGGAGGCTGAGGTAGGAGAATTGCTGGAACTCTTGTACCACTGCACTCCAGCCTAGGTGACAGCGAGACTCTGTCTCAAAAAAAAAAAAAAAAAAAAAAAGGAGCGGTAAACAGGCAGATACAAAGAATCACAGCTTATGAACCGGAATCTCCCAGGGAACCAGTGGCCAGATGGGTAAGCCTAAAATGTAATTGGCAAATTGCTAGAGGCTCAGTGTGGACAACTCTGAAAAAAAAACCCAGGGGAACCCTGTCATGAGAGGACCCCATGCTTTTGTGAGTTTTGCCTCCAGGAGCTCTACCAGGTACTCACACTGAATATCAGAGAAAAATCTGCTTGTGCTTCTGGCAGGAGGAAGGGAAAATGAAGCACTTTGGAATACACCAGAGCATTCTGTTCTTAGCAAGACCTGCCCCCAGGAGAAACTGTTTCACCAGAGCCTAACCTGCTGGTGTTTTTATCAGAACTTAACCTTCCTGAGAGAAGGGAAATACCTAACACTAGCTGCTTCTAGATATTCTGTCCCACCCAATGGTGGGTGAGGGGAAACTGAAAAGTACTTGGTACTTGGGAAGTTCATAGTCCAGGGACACAAGTTCAGCAAGACTAAGACCTAGTCATAGTATGAAAGAACACTTTCCCACCCAACATCTGAAAACATTAAAGCCTTACTTACTGCAATTCCTTTTACTCAGTATATCCTGCCTACCTGTCAACAGAAAATTACAAAGCGTACTAAAAGGGAGGAAATACAGTTTGAAGAGGCTGAAGAAGCGTTAGAACCAGAGTCAGATGTGGCAGCAGTGTTGGAGTCATCAGACCAGGAATTTTTTTAAAACTGTGATTAACATGCTAAGGGCTTTAATGGAAAAAGTAGACAGAATGCAAAAACAGATTGATAATGTAAGCAGAGAGATTGAAATTTTAAGTAGCTGGATGTGGTGGTACACACCTGTGTTTGCAACTACTCAGTGTAACAGGGTTGCTTGAGCCCAGGAGTTCAAGGCCAGTCTAGGCAACACGGTAAGATTGTCTTTCTTAAAAAGAAAAAGGAAGAAAAATAAATTTTAGAATTTTTTAAATGCTAGAGAGCAAAAACATTGTAACTGAAATGAAGAATGCCTTTTTGATAGGCTCATTAGTAAAAGGGACAGGGCTTCCCAGAGAGTATTAGTTGAAAATGGACTTGGATTAGCTGTAAATGCAGATTGCAAACCAATTTTAAAAGTTAAAGAAGAAATATAGTTGATATTCACAAAAAGCAGAAAAAATATGGAAAACAAAAATAGGAATGAAGAACAAGGGCAGAAGTAGAAAATGGTAACAAATATGGTAGATGTTAGTTTAGCAACATCAATAATCACCTTTTTAAATTTATTTTTTAATTTTTTTGAGAGCGTCTCATGCTGTCCCCCAGGGTGGAGTGCAGTGGCACAGTCACGGTCTATTGAAAGCTTTGATCTCCCAGTCTCAAGTGATCCTTCTACCTCAGCTTCCCAAGTAGCTGGGACTACAGGCATGCACTACCACACCTGGCTAATTTTTGTATTTCATAGAGACAAGTTTTACCATATTGCCCAGGCTGGTGTCAACCTCCTACTCTCAAGAGATCTACCCACCTTAGCCTCCCAAAGTGCTGGGATTACAGGGATGAGCCCCATACCCAGCCAATAATCCCCCTTTTCAAAAGTTTTTTATTTTTTTAGAGATGGAGTCTCATTCTGTTGCTCAGACTACAGTGCAGTAGCTTGATCATGACTCACGACAGCCTTAACCTACTGGGCTCACTCAAGCAATCCTCCCATGTCAGCCTCCCGGGCAGCTGGTACTGTAAGTGCATGTCACCACATCCAGTTGTTGTTTTATTGTTGTAGAGATGAGGTCTCACTGTTTTGCCCAGGTCGGTCTCAAACTCTTGAGCTTTAAGCAGTCCTCCTGCCTTGGCCTCCTAAAGCACTGGGATTGCGGGCCACAGTGCCTGCCCCCAACTGTGTTTTCTAAAAGGAACCAACTTCGGCCAGGCATGATGGCTCACACCTAAAATTCCGGCACTTTGGAAGGCCGAGGCAGGAGGATCCCTTGAGCCTTGGAGTTTGAGACCAGCCTAAGCAACATAGTGAGAAACTCATCTCATCAAAAAGTTAAAAAACATTAGCTTGGTGTGATGTTGTGTACCTATAAGTCTCAGCTACTCAAGAGGCTGATGTGAGAGGATTGCTTTAGCCTGGGAGGTTGAGGTTATAGTGAGCTGTGATTGCACCACTGCACTCCAGCCTGGAACAACAGAGCCAGACCCCATTGCAAAGAGAAAAGAAACCTGCTGCGTCATGACAAGATCTTGCCATGAACAAAAAAAGAAAAGCGCACTTTAAATATAAAAACTCATATATTAAAAGTAAAGGGATGGAGAAAGGTGCTAACAGTAATCAAAAGAAAGCAGAAATATCTTCTGTTTTAGACACAGCGGATTTCAGAGGAAGAAAAGTTATTGGGGTCAATAAGGGCATTATATGATGATAAAGGGGTTGATTTGCCAGGAAAACAACAGTTCTTCAGGTGTATGTGCCTAACAGCAGCATCTAAATATGTGAGATTGGACAGGAACCGTGGCTAACACCTGTAATCCCAGCACTTTGGGAAGCCAAGGCGGGCAGATCACTGGAGGTCAGGAGTTTGAGACCAGCCTGGCCAACATGATGAAACCCCGTTTCTACTAAAAAAACAAAAATTAGCCAGGCATGGTGGCGTGCGCCTGCAATCCCAGCTACTTGAGGCTAAGGCAGGAGAATCGCTTGAATCTGGGAGGTGGAGGTTGCAGTGAGCCGAGATTGCACCATTGCACTGCATCCTGGGCAACAGAGTGAGACTCCATCTCAAGAAAAAAAGGTTGCCAGGTACGGTAGTCATGCCTGTAATCCCAGCACTTTGGGAAGCCAAGGTGGGCAGATCACTTGAGCCTAGGAGATTGAAGCTGCAATGAGCTATGATCATGTCACTGCACTCCAGGCTGGGTGACCTGAGTGAGACCCTATCTCTAAAAACAAAAACAGCTGGGCATGGTGGCTCACCCTTGTAATCCCAGCACTTTGAGTGGTGGAGGTGGGCAGATCACCTGAGGTCAGGAGTTGGAGACCGGCGTGACCAACATAGAGAAACCCTGTCTCTACTAAAAATTCAAAATTCGACGGGTGTGGTGGCACATCCCTGTAATCTCAGCTACTCGGGAGGCTGAGGCAAGAGAATCGCTTGAACCTAGAGGTTGCAGTGAGCCGAGATTGTGCCGTTGCACTCCAGCCTGGGCAACAAGAGTGAAACTCTGTCTCAAAACAAAACAAAAACAACAACAACAATTACGTGAGCTAAAAACTGATAGAACTACAAGGGAAAATAGACGAATTCACTGTCTGCAGTTGGAGACTCCAGCAGCCTCTATTGTAAATGGACAGATCCAGCAGGTAGAAAGTCAGCAAGGATGTAGTTGAATTTAACAGCACCGTCACCTCAGTTAGCTGGGAATAATTTACCTCTATAGACTGCTTCATCCAGCAATAGCAGAATGCACATTCCTGCCAAGCTCCTGAAACATTCACTAAGATAGACCATATTCTGGACCACAAAACACACTTTAACATACTTAAAAGAATAGAAATCATACAATGTCTATTCTCAAACCGCAATGACATTAAACTAGAAAGGAAACCAGAAAGATAGCTGGAAAATCCTGAAGTATTTAGTAAATAAATAAATAACTTAGTAAATAAGTAAACAACATACTTCTAAATAACATGAGTCAAATAAGAGATCTCAAGAGAAATTTTAAAATATTTTGAATTAAGTGAAAATGAAAATAAAACTTATGAAAATGTGTGGAATGCTGTGAATGCAGTGCTTAGAGAGAAATTTAGAGCATTGACTGCATATATTCGAAAATGGGAGGCCGGGCACAGTGGCACACGCCTGTAATCCTAGCACTTTGGGAGGCTGAGGTGGGTGGATCGTTTGAGGTCAGGAGTTCAAGACCAGCCTGGCCATCATGGCGAAACCCCATCTTTAAAAAAAAAAAAAAGAAAAGAAAATGGGAAAGATCCAAAATCAGTAATGTAAGCTTCCACCCTAGGAGACTAGAAAAAGAAGAGCAAATTAAATCCAGAGTAAGCAGAAATAAAAATTTAAGCAGAAATCAGTGAAATTGAAAAGAGGAAATCAATAAAGAAAATCAACAAAACCAGAAGATGGTTGTTTGAAAAAACAACAAAATCAGTAAACCTGTAGCCAGACCAAGAGAAAGAGAGGACACAAAATACTAATAACAGAAATGAAAGAGGGGACATCACTACAGAGATGTTCCAGAGACTTTTAAAAGGCAATAAGAAAACGTGAACAACTCTGTGCCCAAATTTGATAATTTAAATGAAACGAACCAGTTCCTTGAAGGATACAGTCTCCCACACACAGGAAGAAATAGACAATCTGAATAGGGCTATGTCTATTAAATAAGTCAAATAAACAGTTAATAACCCTCCAAAATAGAATCCACTGGGCTCAGATGGGTTCATTTATGAGTTCTACCAAACGTTTAAGGAAGAAATTATGCCAGTTCTCTACAATCTCTTCCAGAAGATAGAAGGAATACTTCCTAACTCATTGTATGAGGCCAGCGTTACCCACCCAAATGCCAAAACCAAACAGACATTACAAGAAAGGGAAACTACAGACAAACATCTCTTATGAACATAAATGCAAAAATCCCAACAAAATATTAGCAAATCAAATCCAACAATGTATAAAAAGAATTGTGTACCATGACCAAGTGGGATTTGTCCCAGGTTTACAAGGCTGGTCCTATATTAGGAAATAAATAAATGTAATGTAATATAGCACATCAACAGGCTGAAGAAATATCACATGGTCATATCAGTAGATGCAGAGAAAGCATTTGACAAAATCCAACCTGGATTCATTATTAAAAGTTCAACAAACAGCTGGGCATGGTGGCTCACACCTGTAATCCCAGCACTTTGGGAGGCTGAGGTGGGCTATTCATGAGGTCAGGAGTTTGAGACCAGCCTGGCCAACATACTGAAACCCGGTCTGCTAAAATATAAAAAATTAGCTGGGCGTAGTGGTGTATGCCTGTAATCCCAGCTATTCTGGAGGCAGGAGAATCTCTTGAACCTAGGAGGCAGAGGTTACAGTGAGCCAAGATTTGCCACTGCACTCCCACCCAGGTGACAGAGTGAGACGCTGCGTCAAAAAAAAAAAAAAAAAAATATATATATATATGTATATTTTTTTTTCAACAAACTAGGAATAGAGAGGAACTTCCTCAACTTGACAAAGAACATCAACAGAAAACCAACAGCTAACATTGTACTTAATGGGGGGAAAAAAAACCTCAAAGCTTTCTCACTAAGATTAGGAACAAGGCAAGGATGTTCCCTTTCACCACTGCTGTGTTGTACTAGAAGTTCTAATTAATGCAATAAGACAAAAAAGGAAACAAAAGATATACATATTGGGAAGGAAGAGATAAAACTGTTTATAAGTGATGAGCATCTGTGTGGAAAATCTGAATGGGTCAACAGAGACTCCTGAAACTAATAAGTGATTATAGCCAGGTTGCAGGATACAAGGTTAATATATAAACATCAATCATTTGCCTTTATACTGGCAATGAAGAAGTGGAATTTGAAGTTAAAAACACATTGTTTACATTAGCACCACCAAAGATTAAATGCTTAGGTTTAAGTCTAACAAAATACCTGCAAAATCTATGAGGAAAAATAATAGACTGATAAAAATATATCAAAGAAGAACTAAATAAATGAGATATTCCATGTTAATGGATAGGAAAACTCAGTATTACCATGATGTCAGTTCTTCTCAGATTGATTTATAGAGTCAACACAATCCCAATCAAAATCTCAGGGGTGGCTGGGTGTGGTGGCTCACGTCAGAAATCCCAGCACTTTGGGAGGCCAAGGTGGGCAGATCACAAGGTCAGGAGACTGAGACCATCCTGGTTAGCACAGTGAAACCCCGTCTCTACTAAAAATACAAAAAATTAGCTGGGCATGGTGACATGCACCTGTAGTCCCAGCTCCTTGGGAGGCTGAGGCAGGAGAATCACTTGAACCCTGGAGGCAGAGGTTGCAGTGAGCCGAGATCATGCCACTGCACTCCAGCCTGGGCAACAGAGCAAGACTCTGACTCAAAAAAAAAAAAAAAAAATCTCAGGGGCCAGGTGTGGGGGTTTATACCTATAATCCAGCACTTTGGGAGGCCAAGGCAGGAGGATCTCTTGAGCCCAGGAGTTTACGACCAACCTAGGCAATGTAGCAAGACCATGAATCTACAAAAGAAAAAAAAAAATTTTTTTTTTTTTTGTTTTGTTTTTGAGACAGAGTCTCACTCTGTGGTCCAGGCTGGAGTGCAGTGGCGTGAATCTCAGCTCTCTGCAACCTCTGCCTCCCAGGTTCCAGCGATTCTCCTGCCTCAGCCTCCCGAGTAGCTGGGACTACAGGTGCCCACCACCACACCCTGCTAATTATTACATTTTTTAAATAGAGATGGGGTTTCACCATATTGGCCAGACTGCTCTTGAACTCTTGACCTCATGATCCACCTGCCTTGGCCTCCCAAAGTGCTGGGATTACAGGCGTGACCCACTGCACCTGGCCTACAAAAAAAAAATTTAAGTTAGCTAGACATGGTGGCATGTGCCTATATTCCCAGCTGTTTGGGAGGCCGAGGTGGGAGGACTGCTTGAGCTCAGGAGTTTGAGGTTTCAGTGAGTTATGATCATGCCACTATATTCCAGTCTAGCTGACAGAGCAAGACCCTGTCTTTAAAAAAAAAAAAAAAAAAAATTTGGCAGGTTATTTTGTGGATGTCAGCAAACTGATTCTAATGTTTATATGGAGAGGTAAAAGACCCAGAATAGTCAACCCAATATTGAAGGAGAAGAGCAAGTTTGGAAGACCCATACTACCCAATTCGTTTTGGGTTTGTTTTTTTTTTTTTTAAGACGTGGTTTCACCATGTTGCCCAGGCTGGTCTCGAAATCCTGAGCTCAGAGAATCCACCCACCTCAGCCTCCCAAAGTGCTGGGATTACAGGTGTGAGCCACCGCGCTTGGCTCCATACTACCCAATTTCAATACTTACTATAAAGCTACAGTAATCAAGGCAGTGTGGTATTGGTCAAAAAAAAAAAAAAGAAAGAAATGGATCAGTGAAACAGAACAGTGAGCTCAGATAAAAACCCGCATACGTATAGGCAACTGATCTTTGAGAAGGGAACAAACACACTTCAAAGTACAAAGGATAATGTTTTCAAGAAATGGTGCTGGAATAAATTAACATCCACATGCAAAAAAAAAAAAAAAAAAGAAGAAAAGTAATCTAGAGACCCTTCACAAAAAATTAACTTACGATGTGTCTTGGGCCGGGTGCAGTGGCTCACGCCTGTAATCTCAGCACTTTGGGAGGCCAAGGTGGGTGGATCACCTGAGGTCAGGAGTTCGAGACCAGCCTGACCAACATGGAGAAACCCCCTCTCTACTAAAAATACAAAATTAGCTGGGCATGGTGGTACATGCCTGTAATCCCAGCTACTTGGGAGGCTGAGGTAGGAGAATCACTTGAACCCAGGAGGCGGAGGTTGCGGTGAGCAAGATCACGTCATTGCATTCATGCCTGGGCAACAAAAGCAAAACTCCATCTTAAAAAAAAAATGTCTTATTCTGCTCAGACTTGATGCCACAAGCTGGATGCTTAAGCCACAAACTTTTCTTTCTTTCTTTCTTTTTGTTTTCCTGTCTTTTCTTTCCTCTTTTTTTTTTTTTTTTGAGATGGAGTCTCGCTCTTGTTGCCCAGGCTGGAGTGCAGTGGCGTGATCTTGGCTCACTGCAACTTCCGCTTCTCAGGTTCAGTGATTCTCCTGCCCTAGCCTCCTGAGTAGCTGGGATTACAGGCACCTGCCACCATGCCCGGCTAACTTTTGTACTTTTAGTAGAGACAGGGTTTTGCCATGTTGGCCAGGCTGGTCTCGAACTCCTGACCTCAGTTGATCCACCCGCCTCAGCTTCCCAAAGTGCTGGGATTACAGGTGTGAGCCACTGTGCCCAGGCTTATTTTCTTACAGTTTTGGAGGCTAGAAGTCTGAGATCAGTGTGTTAGCATGGTTGGTTTCTGGTGAGGGGTCTCTTTCTAGTTTACAGATGACTGCCTTCTCACTGTGTTCTCACATGGCAGAGAGAGAAGGAGAGAGCAAATTCTCCGGTATCCCTTATAAGAGCACTAATCCTATTATGATGACCCTCATTACCTCATCTGACTCTAATTATCTCTCAAAAGCCCCATCTCCAAACGTCATTACATTGAGGCTTGGGGTTTCACCATGTGAATTTGGGGTGAGCAGGAAACATTTCATTCCATAGAAAAATAGATCATAAACCTAAATGTAAACCACAAAACCATGAAACTTACAGATGATAATATAGGAAAAAAATTGGTGACCTAGGTCTGACAATGAGTTTTTAGGTGCACAATTCATAGAAGAAGTGATTGACAAGGTGGACTTCATTAGCATGAAAAACTTCTGCTCTGTTAAAGACAGAGAATGAGAAGACAGTCCACAGGTTGGGAGAAAATATTTGCAAAAGGTGCATATAAATGACCATTATCCAAAACATGCAAAAAACTCAGGAAAATGAGCGCCCGATTTAGAAAATAAATGAAAGACTTGAATAGACTCCGAATGGAAGAAGATATCCAGATGACAAGTGGGCATTATGAGAAGATCAATGTAATATGTCATTAAGCAAATTAAAACAGTGAGATACTACTGCATGCGTGTTAGAATGGCCAAAATTCACAACACTGAAAACACCTAGTGCTGGCCAGGATGTGGAACAGGAACTCTCGTTCTTTGCAGGTGGGAAGGAACAGTTCGACAGTCTTACAAAACTAAACATATCTTTACCATATAGTCCAGCAATTTTGTCCCTTTGTATTTACCCAGATGAATTGAAAATATGTGTTCACACAAATTCCTGTACACAGATGTTTATAGCAGCTTTATTCATAATTACCAAAACTTGGAAGCAACCAAGATGTTCTTCAGTAGATGAGCAGATAAATAAACCAGTGGTATACCCAGACAATGGAATTCTATTCAAAGCTAAAAAAAAATGATTGGCTGGGTACAGTGGTTCACACCTGTAATCCCAGCACTTTGAGAGGCTGAGGCAGGTGGATTAGTTGAGGTCAGGAGTTCAAGACCAGCCTGACCAATATGGTGAAACCCTGTCTCTACTAAAAATATAAAAATTAGCTGTGTGTAGTGGCACACACCTGTAATTCCAGCAACTCAGGAGGCTGAGGCAGGAGAATTGCTTGAGCCCAGAAGGTGGAGGTTGCAGAAAGCTGAGATCATGCCACTGCATGATCTGCCTGGGCAACAGAGCAAGACTCCATCTCAAAATAAATAAATAAATAAATAGAAATAAATGAGCTATAAGCTATGAAAAAACATAGAACCTTAAATACCAAGTGAAAGAAGCCAGTCTGGAAAGGTTATACTGTTCACCTTTGAACAACATGGGTTTGAACTTCCCAGGTCCACTTATATGTGGATTGTTTTCAGCCAAACACGTGAAACCCACATGTACAGATGGCTGACTTCATAAAAGTAAGTTCTGAAAGGCCAACTGTGGAACTTGAGTATGCATGGATTTGGGTGTAGCGGAGGGTCTCAGACCCAATCCCCTTTGTATACCAAGGGACAACTGTGCTATATGATTCCAGCTACGTGACATTCTGGATAGGCAAAACTACGGAGAGAGCAAAAAAATCAGTGGTGTCAAGGAGTAGAGGAGCAGGGCGGAGCCAGAGGATGTTTAGGGCAGTGACACTAGTCTGTATAATACTGCAGTGGTGGATACATACCACTATATGTTTATCAAAACCCATTGATCATTTGACACCAAGAGTGAGCCCTAAACTAAGATTGTAGATAGTAATGATGTATCCCTGTGGGCTGATGCACGGGGATGCTGTATCACTCTGTTGTGGGAGGTAAGCAGTGGGGGAGGTTGTGTAGGGTGGGGTGGGGTATGTAGGAACTGTGTTTTCTGCTTAATATTGCTGTGAAACACTCTTAAAAATAAAGTATTAATTTTTTAAAAATCTCGTGTTTCCCCAGATTTTCCATCTCTAGTGCTCTGCATCCCTTTCTGATTATCTGAGTTTCTGGCTGGCATCATTTCCCTTCAGCCTTAAAGAACTTCACATTTCTCGTGGTGTGAGTCTGCTGCCCTAGTTCTTTGTTTTCTCGTGTACGAAAGCACCTTTATTTTGCTTTTTCTTTTTCCCTTGTCCCATTCAGCCCTTTAAAGATGCCGTTTGACCCTTTTCTGGCCTCCATGGTTTTCGATGAGGAGTCGGCCACTCACAGACTCGCTGCCTCATGGGGTGTAGTAGGGTCAGTCTTTGTAGGTCTGGGTCTCAGCAGGTGGACTCTGAGGTGCTGCAGCACCAGCTTCTTTGTTTTTACTCTGCTTGGTGTTCACACAGCATCTCAATCTTACAGAGTTCTGTCTTTCATCAAATTTGGGAAATTTTTGACCATTATTTCTTCAAATTTCTTTCTGTACCATTCTTTCTCTGGTCTCCTGAAATACCAATTATTAGTGACCCTTTGAATTATCTAACAGATTTCTAAGGCTGTTTATTATTTTAAACATCTTTTTATCTGTATTTTTAAGATAATTTCTGTTCATCTCGATTCAAGTTCACTTCCTCTTTCCTTTCTTGTGCCCATTCAGCTGTTAGTCCATCAGTTAATGCTTTATTTCAGAAATTGTGCTTTTCGGTTCCAGAATGACTATTGTATTCTTTTTTATTATTTCTGTGTCTCTGCTGAGACTTCTCACTCCCTGAGGTTTTCATGTTTTGTTTTACTTCACTGAGGATAATTATAATACCTGTTTTTAAATCCTTATCTGTTAGTCTCAACATCTGATTCATTTCAGGGTCAGATGGTTGATTTTCTTTTCTCACAAAAACGTGCTCTATTTTCTTGGTTCTTTGTGTATTTGCTAATTTGGGAGTAGAGGTTGTAGATTGTGTATGTATGGGTATATGTGTCTCTGCATCTGTGTGTATGTGTGTACATGTTTATGCATATGAGTATATGTGTGTGTGAGTGTGCATATGAGTGTGTGTGTACCTCTGTGCAGCTGGTCACAGGCATGTACTTGTACAAGTTGTATTTTGCTGGCATTATCCGAGCTGTCGTGGCTGTGCCCTGGGCACTTAGCTTTCTGAGGCTTGTGTGTTGGCCTGCCCCAAGGCTCTGCCATCACCGGTACTGGCCCTGCTCATAGATGTTCTTTCCTGGGTTGAGCCAGCTCCTTATGGACAGGAGTACTTGCCGGACACGTTTGAGATCCACCTCGGGCGCATCTGCAGCCCTGCTTTTCTGTGGCACCTTCCAGCTACTGAGACTGTTCCCTTTTGGCATTGCCTTTGGCAGCACTTCCACAGAACTCAGCCTCTAGTTCCCCCTGCCTCCTGTTGTCCCTGAAAATGCAGTTATTATTTTATTATTATTATTATTATTTTGAGATGGAGTCTCGCTCTGTCGCCAGGCTGGAGTGCAGTGGCATGATCTTGGTTCAGTGCAGTCTCTTCCTCCTAGGTTCAAGTGACTCTTCTGCCTCAGCCTCCCGAGTAGCT
This sequence comes from Cacajao melanocephalus, assembly GCA_963573385.1. NCBI lineage: Eukaryota > Metazoa > Chordata > Mammalia > Primates > Pitheciidae > Cacajao > Cacajao melanocephalus. The sequence goes on along the minus strand of CAUYLG010050746.1, from coordinate 14,600 downwards.
GGCACTACAGGCACCCACCACCATGCCCAGCTAATTTTTGTACTTCTAGCAGAGACGGGGTTTCACCATGTTGACCAAGATGGTCTCAATCTCTTGACCTCATGATCCACCTCCCTTGGCCTCCCAAAGTGCTGGGATTACAGGCGTGAGCCACCACACCGGGCCTATTATTTTTATTTTTATTTTTTTGAGATAAGTCTTTCTCCGTTGCCCAGGCTGGAGTGCAGTGGTGCCATCTAGGCTCAGTGCAACCTCTTATGTCCCAGCTTCAACCGATTTTCCTGCCTCAGCCTCCCAAGTAGCTGGGATTACAGGCGCCCACCACCATACCTGGCTAATTTTTGTATTCTTAGTAGAGACAGGATTTCGCCATGTTGGCCAGGCTGTTCTCAAACTTCTGACCTCAGGTGATCCACCTGCCTCGGCCTCCCAAAGTGCTGGGATTACAGGTATAGGCCACCATACCTGGCCTGAAAATGTAGTTTTAAAAAAAACTCCATTTTGCTTGTTTGTATTTTTCTGTTGTTATTGTTATGGTTTCCTGAAAACATGAGAAGATTCAGAGCTAAACTTTGTTCCCACTGGTGGTAGTTTTTTTAAACGGAGCCTCACTCTGCTGGAGTGCAATGGCGTGATCTCAGCTCATTGCACCTACACCCTCCTAGGTTCAAGTGATCTTCCCACCTCAGCCTCCTGAGTGGGACTACAGGTACGCTCCACCTTACCCAGATCATTTTTGTATTTTTAATAGAGGCAGGGTTTCACCATATTGGCCAGGCTGGTCTCAAACTCCTGGGCTCAAGCAATCCACCTGCCTTGGCCTCCCAAAGTGCTGGGATTACAGCATCAAAATACATGAGGTTGTCAAGTGCAGTGGCCAGGCCTGTAATCTCAGCACTTTGGGCATCTTTGTTGCCACGTAGTTCACATGTCAAGCATAGGCTATTTCAGCAAAATAAGGTTCACAGGGCCCCTGTGGTCTATGTTTTGTAGAGACCCCTGTAGGTTGGAATCTAGTTGCAATTCCATAGTTGGGGTAGAGGCAACCCTTGTGATCCTAGTTTGCGGGGGTGGTGGAGTTGTGATGGAGTCTGTGAGGGGAGGGTCCGTGAATCGTGTTGAAGTTGGAGCGATGTAGGTGGATGGATGGTGCTCCCCCAGTTGGCTTTCCCCATCCGGGAGGCCTGCTGTGTGCATCTCTGGTGCTATTTCAAGTGTCACCCTGCCTTTATTGTGATCCCTCACAGACTAAGGTGAGGAAGCCTTGGGAGGCAACTTGTTCCCAAGCAGGTGTTCCCCACGAGGCCTTGCCCTGAGTGAGAAAACCGTCCTGTGTCCGCTTGCCTGACTGAGTCTAAGTCTATGGGCAGAAGGCGGTTTGCACTTGCAGGCGTGTTGTATCACTGGACTGCGAGCTCGGCTGAGTGGGCCAGGTCCTCCATGCCGTGAGCACAGGACCAGGCACGAGTCAAGCCACACCCTCCTGGAGTTTGGGAAGACCCTGTGTGTCAGGTCAGCCTGGTCCCACAGGCACCATTTCCATGTAGCAAGGGGCACCTGCCTGTGCTGAGTGGGCAGTGTCCTGAGCTGTGGTGTGGTGGAGATTTGAGTCCACAGGGGTGGACATCCAATCAGTGTGGGACCATCAGTTTCTAATAGCGCCCAATAGGCGGATAGAATTTGCCTTTTTAGGGGGCATATTCAGCTGCTCTTTGGGGCTCATTTAGTTCAGAACCCCATGGGCAACCAGCTGAACCATGTTTTCTCCACAGACTCCATGAGGCAGAGTGGGTGTCACCAGAGCTTCCATGCAAGAGTGAGACCTAGGGCCACTGGAGGCGTGGCGTGCTGGGCTGCCTGCTGGGCCAGGCGAGGGCTGCTGGAGACTCCCCACTGAGAGGTGGTTGCTTTATAGGTTATGGCATAAAAGCGTCTGGGTATTAGAGTAAGATATGGAAACTCTTGTCTCCAAAACATGAAGAATCCAAATAAATCTGCCTGTCAAAGAGTTGTGGGTGGTATCAGTGTCAGTCGTTTATGTTTAGCAGCTAATAGGATCTGCTGCACCTGACCACATAGTGCCCCAGAATTTTACTGAAGGCGGTGGCCCCTGTATTTTATGTGGGGCAATAGCGTAACCCTGATTTTTCAACTGGGCTATGGTGATATGTAAATGTGAATGGCTTCTTCAGAGGGACCTTTTAACAGGAGATCATCGATACAATGGCATAAATGATAGTGTATAAGAGGTGCAGTTCTTGTCTGCAGAGATTTTGGGCACTGGCTGGGCAATTGAGGGACCCCACTGGAAGCTGAGTAAAGGAATAATGTGTTCCTTTGAAAATGAAGGTAAATTGTGGTTGAGACTCCTCAGTAATAGGTATAGAATAAAGCATATTGGCCAGACCAAGGACCACAAAGTGTGCACCTGGGACCACTGGAATATCTTCAGTCATTTCTATTATATTGGTTAGAGGGGCCTTTGTTGGAGAAACTTGGCTTTTAAGTTTCAGTGATTAATGATGAAGCGCCACTCTTTGGAACTAAGTTGGAGTACAAGCTAGACTCTGCTACTAAAGGGGGAGATGGTGGTTTTGGAACCTTAGCCTTTAGCATGTTTTTAATGGTAGGCACAGGCAAGCAGTACCTTGTTTTAAGGGATATTGAGGGGTGCGCACCATCTTTACTGGAAGTGGCAAGTGGACGGGTTCCCAGTGGGCAGCTCCAGCCAGAAGGGCCGGTGACTTAGGTTTGTTCCAGGAGCATGAGGGCACCCACTCCCATGTGGAAGAAGAGAGAGCTGGTGGGCAGCCGATGTTTAATAAAAGTAGTGCCAGTGGAGACATCTAAAGGGTCGCTAGGGGCCAGGTACAGTCGCTCATGCCTGTAATCCCAGCACTTTAAGAGGCCAAAGTGGACAGATCACTTGAGACCAGGAGTTCAAAACCAGCCTAGCCAACGTGGTAAAATCCTGACTCTATTGAAAATACAAAAATTAGCCCAGTGTGGTGGTGGGCACCTATAATCCCAGTTACTTAGGAGGCTGGGGTGGGAGGATTGCTTGAGCCTAAAACGTAAAGGCTGCAGTGAGCCAAGATTGAGCCACTGCACTCCATCTTGGGGGACAGAACAAGACTGTCTTAAACAAAACAAAATAAAGGAAAGTGAATTCCCAAGAGTTTGTTCACCATTCCCTTTATTTTAAAGGCCTTCCGTTTTAAATTTTGTAGGCTCCTCAGGAACTACTGTGACTTGGGCCCCTTTATAAATACTGAAAGTTTTTCTTGTCCCAATTAATAGAGTAGTAAAAGGGCAATTGTCCCCTTGAAGTGGGACAATCCCTGGGGGACCACCAAGTCCCCAGGCTAAGGGACAAGGAGGCCACCATTCTCCCAAGTCAGGAAAGGAGGGAGAGTATTCGTGTTCTGTGAGAACAGGCTGTCGAGGGTCCTCAGCCTTCAGAAATGTGACTGCCTGAGCCAGGTTGTTTGAGGCAGACAATTTGTTTTCTGGTTGGCCTGTGATGAGGGTGTTGGGCACACCTACCCAGCATGGGGGCCCATGAGGGTCCACTTCTGAGGGTCCATGTTCTCGGTGTTGAAGTTGGAGCAATGTCATCCCCCATCTCATGGGGATTTGGGGAACGGCTTCCAGGTGCTCACGGAAAATAATGGTGAGGCCTGGGTCCCACTGTGGAGAGCCAGGGTCAGTTGAGGTCGGGCTGGGTAGGGTCCTCAGCAGGCCACTACCAAGTACCAGGGAGCAGCTGCCCGTGTCTCACCTTTGCACATGTCCTGTCCAGAGCTGCCGTGTGACGGAGGGGAGCCTCTTCAGGATTGGAGATAGTCCCAGGGTTCCCCAGCAGTGATGTTCAAAGAGACAGCGGACCCCTGGCACCTTCTGCCATCACTCAGCAGGAGGTGGGTGTGGTCTCCAGGAGGGGGAGGGTGTGGTCTCCAGGGACCTCCATGGTGAGCAGGGGGTGGGTGTGGTCTCCAGGAGCCACGTTGAGCGCTGGCTATTGTCACTGCGGTGGGTGGTGAGTCTCAGCCATGCCTTGAGCATCCATGGCAGGGAGCCTCCTATTGCACTGGTCCTCCCCACCCAGTGAGGTTTCCATGACCTCACAGAGGTTTTTCTGACTTGTGGGCATGGGATTGGCCACATTTAGGGACAGATGTGGGGGATCTGGGCCAGTGTCCCGCAGGAATTTAGTGCACATTTCTGTGGGAGTGAGCGCTATCGCTGGCCTGATACTAAACGCCCTGAGTAGCTGGTCAGCCCCCTTTTCACTCCAGCAATGCAAAATCTCTTTTTTTTTGAGATGGAGTCTCGCTCTGTCGCCAGACTGAAGTGCAGTGGTGCGATCTTGGCTCACCGCAACCTCCGACTCCCTGGTTCAAGTGATTCTCCTACCTCAGCCTCTTAAGTAAAGTAGCTGGGATTACAGGCACGGGCCACTACTGGCCTGCTAATTTTTGTATTTTCAGTAGAGATGGGGTTTTACCATGTTGGCCAGACTGGTCAAGAGGTCTTGAACTCCTGACCTCAGATGGCCCACCCAAAATGCTGAGATTACTGCGCCTGGCCAGTGCAAAATATCTCTTTTTTTTTTTTTTTTGGAGACGGAGTCTTGCTCTGTCAAGAGGCTGGAGTGCAGCGGCGCGATCTCAGCTCACTGCAACCTCTGCCTCCAAGGTTCAAGTGATTCTCCTGCTTTAGCCTTACCAGTAGCTGGGATTACAGGCACGCGAGCTGATTTTTGTATTTTTAGTAGAGATGGGGTTTTACCAGGTTGGCCTGGATGGTCTCGATCTCCTGACCTCGTGATCCACCCACCTCAGCCTCCCAGAGTGCTGGAATTACAGGTGTGAGCCACCGTGCCCAGCCTGCAAAATCTCTTAAGAAAAATTTGAATTTCTACCATACGGGAATTTGGTCTCCAGTTCTTTTCGTTTTTTCGTCGAGATGGAGTCTTGCTCTGTTACCAGGCTGGAGTGCAGTGGCACCATGTCTGCTCACAGCAACCTCTACCTCCCAGGTTCAAGCGATTTTCCTGCCTCAGCCTCCCAAGTAGCTGGGACTACAGGCGCGTGCCACCATGCCTGGCTAATTTTTGTGTTTTTAGTAGAGATGGGGTTTCACCATGTTGGCCAGGATGTTCTCGATCTCTTGACCTTGTGATCTGCCTGCCTCGGCCTCCCAAAGTGCTGGGATTACAGGTGTGAGCCACTGTGCCCGACATTGGTCTCCAGTTCTAATTCCCCCGTCCCCTGCAGTTTTGACCTTTTGGATTATTACCAGAAGAATCTGAGGGTGACCTTTGTGTGTCCCCACCTCACAGGCAGGGCTTCCCTCTCCAGGGTGTCCCAGTGGCCTCTGAGAGACCAGGGTCAGCACCCATCAGCGCCATCATTTTCTAGTGTCAGGGTTGGCCCCCAGGCCCCGGGGCCACAGAGCCAGAGCTCGGCATGCTGGCGGCAGCGGCACCAAGTAGAGTCGATGCCATTGCTGTGAGCCTGGCACTCCTCTAAGAGCTGGGTGGAGGCCCCCGGCATCTGGTGGGGCAGGGACTGGGTGCTCAGGCATTTGCTTTTGCCCACCAGTTGTAGCCACTTCCTGCCAGAGATTAGACCCATGACACCCCCTAGAGTTGGGGGACAGGGCCGACAGCCACAGGGACAAAGCATGGACATTTGCAAGGGGTCATGGCCAGCCTCTGCGGGGATCGCCCACGGTCTGGGGTCTGCAGTAGACCTGGATACCTGTGAATGCCATGGGAGGTTTCCCTATAGCCAGGAGCTCTCCTCGCAGCACTGGGATAAAGGAAACCACCAGGCATGTGTGGCAAGGGAAGGTCCCCAACCACGGAACCTTGGTCTGAGTGGGTGTCTCCTCGGTAAGGATTTCAGAGACACAGAGCCACCCTTATCTGCCCAACAGCCACTTAGGGTGCACAGTTTAGGCATCTGGCGCATCCAGCCTAAAACTTTGCCAGCTGCTGGGTAGACTCTAGCAGCAGCTCTGCCTTCCCAGATGCAGTTGGCACCACTGGCAGTGATTTTAGTCAGGCAGGTGCAGCTGAAAGGCATCTCATGCTAAGCATGGGTGTGTTCCGTCCCAGCAACTGTGTTAGCTGTTCCAGGGTTTTTTCTTTTTTCCTTTTCTTTATCTTATGGAGAAAACCTCTTCAGTGATTAGGCACAAGATGGAAAATAAAGATCTTCTTACTCATAGGTCTTAGGGGTACACGGCATGCTTGAAGGCCACAAGGAGGTTGGCAGGAGAAGAGAGGATGGATGGTGAGGATCTGGGGCATCTGCCTTTCTTGGGGTCCAGGGTGTGGGTGGAAGCCCAGACTGGGGGAAGAGGGATTGCAGGGTTTGAAGCAAACACACACAAGGAGGGGTCTTGCTCTGCATTCAGTCCATGTTTGCGTCCAGTCAAGCAGCTGGGGGCGGGTAGGCTTGGAGCGGTGGCCTCTGACCCACAAGGGCTAGAGGGAGGGGTTGGGAACTCAGGTTAGGGTGCTTCAGAGGCCTCATGGCAGCTGGAGCTGATGTCGAAAAGCAAAGCACATACGGAGGCGGCTCAGAAACAAGCTCGCTGCACTGTGGTCTTTTTTAGAGGTGGGGTCTCAATGTCTTGCGCAGGCAGGTCTCAAACTCTTGGCCTCAAGTGATCCTCCCACCTCAGCCTCTCAAAGTGCTAGGATTACAGGCGTGAGCCACCACACCTGACTTAAGTTTTATATATATGTACACACATATGTATATATAACTTTTTTTAGACGGAGTCTTGCTCTTTTGCCAGGCTGGAGTGCAGTGGCACGATCTTGGCTCACTGCAACCTCCGTCTCCTGGATTCAAGTGATTCCCCTGCCTCAGCCTCCTGAGTAGCTGAGACTACAGGCGCACATCACCACGCCTGGCTAATTTTTTGTATTTTAGTAGAGATGGGATTTCTCCATGACCAGGATGGTCTCGATATCCTGACCTCATGATCCACCCGCCTTGGCCTCCCAAAGTGCCCGGATTACAGGTGTGAGCCACTGCTCCCAGCCTGTATCAACAATTTATTACATGCAAGCAGATTATTACTACTGCTAGTATTATGTTACCTGCTGTGGTTTGCTTTTGAAGTCTGATAGGTTCCAACGCTCAGTCTAATGTAATTAGCCAACTTGTCTTTTTATTATGGCCTGTCAGTCATGCATAGATTTTGGATGATCTAGAATTGATGTACAGCCATTGTCCCCTACAACATTTATGGAAGATTCCAGACATACATCAAATTTGGAAGAACTTTATAGTGAAGACTCATACACCCACCACCGAGGTTCTGTGTTAACATTTTACCATGTTTCCCCATCCCACTATCCCTCTACTAGACCCATCATCTACTTACTTTGTTTTTGCTTTTAAAGTAAATTGCAGGGCTGGGCACAGTGGCTCACACCGGTAATCCCAACACTTTGGGAAGCTGAGGCGGGCAGATCACCTGAGGTCAGAAGTTTGAGACCTGTCTGGCCAACATGGTGAAATCCTGTCTCTACTAAACATACAAAAATCACTGGGCACAGTGACTCACAACTGTAATCCCAGCATTTTGGGAGGCCGAGGCGGGCAGATCATGAGATCAGGAGTTCGAGACCAGGCTGGCCAACGTGGCAAAACCTCTTCTCTACTAAAAATACAAAAATTAGCTCGCTGTAGTGGCACGCGCCTGTAGTGCCAGCTACTCGGGAGATTGAGGCAGGAGAATCACTTGAAACCGGGAGGTGGAGGTTGCAGTGATCTGAGACGGCGCCACTGTACTCCAGCCTGGGACTGCAACAGAGTGAGACTCCATCTAAAATATGTATGTAAATATATACCAAAAAAAAAAATTAGTAGGGCGTGATGGCTAACACCTGTAATCCTGGCTACTCAGGAAGCTGAGGCAGGAGACTAGCTTGAACCTGGGAGGCAGAGGTTGTGGTAAGCAGAAATTGAGCCACTGCACTCCAGCTTAGGCGACAGTGAGACTCTGTCTCTAAATAAATAAATGAATAAATATAACCATGTAGCAGCACTAACAGGACACTTCCTTTAAACACATATGTGTCATTAATTGGAGATCAGTGTTTATTTATAGTTTTTTCTTTCAAGGTGAAAATTACATAAATAGAATGCACAAATCTTAAGTGTGAATTTGCTGAGCTTTAACAAATAGACACACTTGTGTAAAGCAAACCTCTATCACGACACAGAATGTTATTATTGTCCATAACGTTTCGTTGGTATGCAGGACACCATTAAGGGAACACACGTTTTTGTAGCTGGAGGAAGACAAAGAACTGTGTAGTTACATGAAACTGTGCTTCTGATAGCAGCTGTTTGTGGTCATTTTGACTAAAGTGTTGATTGGGATAGTCTAAACTCACAGGAGAACGAGGCTTCTGTGTGTGATTAGTGCCACACTTAGACTAGGAAGCAAGGTGGCCTTAGCTCTGTGGCCCAGACATCCCACGGATGATGTCAGCGTAGTGAACCACTAACGTCGTGGGGCTTCCTCGGAGCTCCGGAGGAGCCGTCATCTTGAAGCATTTAGGTCGTTTGGGGCAGGTGGCGGAGAGCACGTCCTCAGTCTTAATCCCCTGTGGCTGCATGACACAGTGCCCGAGGCACTGCTGTCTCCTCTGATGGGGGCCGTTCCCACCACAGTCACTGGGTGTAAAGCCTTGTCAGCCAGATGGGAAAAGATGGTTCTGTTTTTACTGTTCGCCTTTGAAGGGGCCGTGGTGTCACAGGGGCCCTGCTTAAAAGTTCCGAGTGTGTGTCGGGGGTGCCCAGGGAGGTTAGAGATGGGGCCCCCCGGGAGCCACAGGCTCCATTCCCGTTCTCCCCTGCCACAGTGTCTGACCTGGCCCTGCAGGCGCTCCTGGCAGTGCCTCCATGTGGACTTTGTATCCAGGCTGAGTTGCAGTCGTGTTTGTTGGGGTTCTCTTCTCAGGGCCGTACCCCTGCGATGCCTCGTCACAGCATCACGTGCTGTGCTTTCCGTGGCTGTCTTACCATGGGAGGCCTCTGGGTGGCAGCAGAGCCCACTTGTGCTGCTCTTCCAGTCCAGGGATTGGTGCTCCGGGCTCAGCGTCTGGAGAGTCATTTAGGCCAGGTGGATAAAACATGGCCTCTCCACTTAGCTGTTTTCTGAGTTCTGTTTTGGCACTTTTCAGCCGATTCTGGTGATGTACGAAGGAAGAGGCACCGCTGGGCCTGCCATACAGCTGCACAGTGAGTGAGCAGCCTCGAATTGGTGGGTGAGGGCACCCCTCCCTGGGAACACTGCCAGCCCTGGTTGGGCTCAGCCCTGCCTGCAATGTTGAGAAACCGTTACAGTTGGACATGTTAATCCGAGTAGTCACAAAGAACACATGTAACATGTTGATAGCATGATGAGAGATCTGTTTTGGTTTTGGTTTCAGAGACAGGGTCTCACTCTGTTGCCCAGGCTGGAGTGCAGAGGTGCAATCTCAGCTCACTGCAGCCTCCTCCTCCTGGGCTTAAGCTCTCCTCCCAATTCAGCCTCCCAAAGTGCTAGGATTACAGGCACGAGCCACCACGCCCAGGCCAAGAGAGCTGTTTTTAAGCGTGCCGTTGCATTGATATGAGGCATCAGGGAGGACCCTGGCATTTAAGAGGAATCGTATATGCTTGCTAAAAGGGCACCATGTATGGTTAAAATGGTATTAAGTAAATTTCTTCCCCAATTTTTTTTTAACTTTTATAACAAGGAGCTTTAGGAGTAAACTCTTATTTTTAATTTTTAAATTTTAATATAGGTCAGGCACACTTCATTTTATTGCACTTCACTTTGTTGTACTTTGCAGATACTGCATTTTTTTTTAAGATGGAGTTTCACTCTTGTCCTCCAGGCTGGAGTGCAATGGCATGATAACAGCTCACTGTAACCTCTGCTTCCCAGGTTCAAGGGATTCTCCTGCCTGCCTCGGCCTCCCAAGTAGCTGAGATTATAGGCGTGCACCACCATGCCCGGCTAATTTTGTACTTTTAGTAGAGACAAGGTTTCACCATGTTGGTCAGGCTGGTCTCGAACTTCTGATCTCAGGTGATCTGCCCACCTCTGCCTCCCAAGGTGCTGGGATTACAGGTGTGAGCCACTGCAACCAGCCAACATTTTTTATAAATTGAAGGTTTGTGAACCTTGTGTTGAGCAAGTCTGTCAGTGCCACTTTCAATAGCATGTGCTCACTTCTGTCTCTGTGTCACATTTTAGTGATTCTTGCAGTGTTTCAGACCTTTTTATTATATCTGTTACAATGATCAGTGATCTTTAATGTTGCTATTGTAATTGTTTAAGGGCACCATGAACCCTGCCCGCATGAGATAGTGAACTTAATCGAATGTTGAGTGTCCTGACCCACTGAGCAGCCATTTCCTCCCTCTCCCGCTCTCCAAGGGCCTCCATATTCCCTGAGACTCAGCAATATTGTAACTAGGCCAATTAATAACCCTGCAATGACCTATAAGCGTTCAGATGAAAGGAAGAGTCACATGTCTCTTGCTTTATTGCAAATGCTAGAAATTATCAGGCTTAGCAGGAAGGCATGACGAAAGCTGAGACAGGCCAAAAGCCAGGCCTCTTGCATCTGTTAGCTAAGTTGTGAGTGCAGAGCAAAAGTTCTCCTGGTGTGGTGGCTCATGCCTGTAGTCTCAGCTGCTCAGAAGGCTGAGATGGGAGAATCACTTGACCCCAGAAGTTTGGAGGCTGCAATGAGCTATGATCACACCACTGCACTCCAGCCTGGGTGACAGAATGAAACCCTGTCTCAAGAAGATACTAACAATAAAAAGAAAAGTTCTTAGGCTGGGCACAGTGGCTCACGCCTATAATCCCAGCACTTTGGGAGGTCAAGGCAGGCAGATCACGAGGTTAGGAGATCGAGACCATCCTGGCTAATATGGTGAAACCCCATCTCTACTAAAAATACAAAAAATCAGGTGTGGTGGTACGCACCTGTAGTCTCAGTTACTTGGGAGGCCGAGGTAGGAGAATTGCTTGAACCCGGGAGGCAGAGGTTGCAGTGAGCTGAGATCGTGCCACTGCACTCCAGCCCGGGCAACAGAGCGAGATATCATCTCAGAAAAAAGAAAAGTTCTTGAAGGAAATTCGAAGTGCTACTCTGGTGAACTCGTGAATGACAAGAAAGTACAGCAGCTTTATTGCTGATATGGAGACAGTTTCAGTCCCCCTCAAACTGTCTGGATAGAAGATCAAACCAGACACATTCCTTTAAGCCAAAGCTTCACCTCTAGAGCAATGCCCTAATTCTCTTCAATTCTGTGAAAGCTGAGGGGAAAAAGGACGCTGCAGACGAAAACCTTGACGCTAGCAGAGGTTGGTTCATGAGGGTCAATGAAAGAAACGGTCTCTGTAGCAAAAGTACAAGGTGAAGCAGCAGCTGCTGATGGAGAAGCTGCAGCAAGTTGTCCAGAAGACCTAGCTAAGGTGATTGATGAAGGTGGCTATACTGGTAATAGATTTTCAGTGTAGACAATCAGCCTTCTATTGCAAGAAGATGCCATCTAGGACTTCCATAGCTAGAGAGGAGCAGGCAATGCCTATCTTAAAAGCTTCAAAAGAAAGGCTACCTCTCTTGTTAGGGACTATGTACACAAATTGTATTGCTTACTGAATGTTCACAAATCAGACCCAGCCATGTAGCCAGCACAGATTAGGAAACAAAACAGTATCAGCTCTACAGAAACCCAGTGGTGTCTCTACAAGGCACTACTGCCCCAAGGATAATCACTGAGTTTTGCTTAGTTTTGAACTTTTTATAAATAGAATTTTACAGCATATACTCTTTTATGTTTGGGCTCTTTTACTAAAAAAAAATTTTTTTTCAGAGGCAGGGTCTCACTGTATTGCCCATACTACAGTGCAGTGGCATAATCATAGCTCACTGTAGTGTCAAACTCTGGGGCTCAAGTGATCCTCCCACTTCAGCCTCCTGAGTAGGTGGGCAGGTGTGCACCACCATGCCTGGCTAAGTTTTTTAATAGTCTTTATTATTATTATTATTATTATTGAGACAGAGTCTCACTCTGTTGCCCAGGGTGGAGTGCAATAGCCCAATCTTGGCTCACTGCAACCTCCACCTCCCAGTTCAAGCGATTCTCCTGCCTCAGCCTCTGAGTAGCTGGGATTACAGGAGCATGCAGCCACACCTGTCTAATTTTTTTTTTTTTTTTTTTTTTTTTTTTGTAGAGATGGAGTTTCGCCATGTTGGCCAGGCTGGTCTCGAGCTCCTGGCCTCAAGCGATCGGCCCGCCTCAGCCTCCCAAAGTGTTGGGATTAGGGGTGTGAGCCACCACGCCTGGCCTAACTTTGCGTTCTTGGAATAAACCTACTTGTTCATGATGTGTTGTTATCCTTGTTACGTATATTACTGGATTTGGCTTCTTAATGTTTTGTTTAGGGATTTTACATCCATAATTGTGGGTAAGGTTGGCCTTCAATTTTTGTTTTCTCATACTGTTGTCAAATTTTGGTATCAAAGATGAATTAACGTCATACACTGTTGGAACATGTATCATCTCTTTCTGTTTTCTGGATGTAACTGATGAAGAATAAAACAGAGAATGAACAAATAACCAAAATGAAAAAGGTGCCACCACCTAGATACTTTAGACTATAATAAAAAGATATTTTGGGCCAGGTGCAGTGACTTACACCTGTAATCCCAGCACTTTGGGAGGCCAAACCAGGAGGATTGCTTGAGATCAGGAGTTGGAGACAAGCCTGGCAACATAGTAAGACCCTGTCTCTACAAAAAAAATTAGGAATGATCCGGGCATGGTGGTGCACACCTGTAGTCCCAGCTACTTGGGAGCCTGAAGTGGGAGGAGCACTTGATCTCAAGAGTTCAAGGCTGCAGTGAGCTATGATCACACCACTGTACTCCACCATGGCAACAGAGCAAGCCCTGTCTTTTTAAAAAAGAGAGAAAATACATGCCGACCTAAGAAGAAAAATAAATAAATAAATGAAAGAAAAATGGTGGTGGGAAGATATTTTGAGCACAATTATGCCAAATATTTTGAACATTGAGATAAAATGTATAAATACCCTAGAAAAATAAATTTACCAAAACTGACCAAGGAAAGGTTAATACATAATCCTTTAAGTGCTAAATACACTGACTCATAATTTAAAACCCTTCCTCAGAGAAAGTGCCAAGCCCAGATGGCTTCATCAACTTGTACTAAAATCTTAAGGAAGAAATAGCAACTATCTTACGTATATATGTTCAATAAAAGTTGGTTTATGCTGTTTATATAATTTTAGAACCTGATTCTTCACTTTGTAATATAAGCTTTTTATTTAATTATATCTTTCTATTATAATAATGGTAGAATGGTATTCCATTAGGTGAATGGTCTTTAATTGGTTTAAACAGCCCCCCAGGCTGGGCGCAGTGGCTCACGCCTGTAATCCCATCACTTTGGGAGGCCAAGGAGGGCAGATCACAAGGTCAGGAGTTCGAGACCAGCCTAACCAACATGGTGAAACCTCGTCTGTACTAAAAATACAAAAAGTTAGCCTGGTGTGGTGGAGTGCACCTGTAATCCCAGCTACTCAGGAGATTGAGGACAATCGCTTGAACCCAGGAGGCAGAGGTTGCAGTGAGCCGAGATTGTGCCATTATGCTCCAGCCTGAGTGACAGAGCGAGACTCCATGTAAAAAAAAAAGCCCCCTGTTTTTGGACATTTGGGAGGCTTCCTTGTTTCCCCATAATTACAAAATGCAGTGAGCATCATTGCAGTCAGTCATTTCCACGTACATATGGCAGTCCACTTAGGATAAATCCTAGGGGAGTAGTTTGGAGGACAAAGGGTGTGTGAAATACCAATTTTTTGGCTCAATACTGCCAAGTTTTTTAAAAAGTTATATTTTGGCCAGGCACAGTGGCTTGCACCTGTGGTCCCAGCTACTTGGGAGGCTGAGGCAGGAAGATTGCTTGAGCCAGGGAGGTCAAGGCTGCAGTGAACTGTGGTTGCACCACTGCACTCCAACCTGGGCAACAGAGCAAGACCCTGTCTCATAAAAGTCGTTTATATACAATCCCATGACATGCTTGTTGCTTTAATTCTTACCAATGCTCAGCATTATTTTTTTTAAGTCTGTATCATAAAGTCCAAACTTCTCAACATCTTTGCAGTGCCTCCTGTGTCTTTACCCTGCCTCATCTTGCCCCACTCTTCCCTCATACTTCTAGCTCTAGCCGTGGTGAAATTAAAAAAAAAATAGAGACAGTTTAACTCTATCACCCAGGCTGGAGAGCAGTGGCATGATTCTAGCTCACTGCAGTCTCGAACTCCTGGCCTCAGTCGCTCTTCCTGCCTCAGACTCCCAAAGTGCTAGAATTATAGTTGTGAGCCAGTGCACCCAGCAGTGAGGTTCTTTTTTTTTTTTTTTTTTTTTTTTTTTTTTTTTTTTTCAAACGGGTAAAAAAGAGTTGCCCCAAAGGGTTGAAAATAAACACAACAATGGACAAACAAAACATAAAAAAAAACCCCCAAAAAAACAAAAA